>OX608076.1:5884506-5887006 GCA_951509635.1 Eupeodes luniger | reverse complement strand
CATCATCATCATCATCATCATCATCATCATCATCATCATCATCATCATCATCATCATCATCATCATCATCATCATCATCATCATCATCATCATCATCATCATCATCATCATCATCATCATCATCATCATCATCATCATCATCATCATCATCATCATCATCATCATCATCATCATCATCATCATCATCATCATCATCATCATCATCATCATCATCATCATCATCATCATCATCATCATCATCATCATCATCATCATCATCATCATCATCATCATCATCATCATCATCATCATCATCATCATCATCATCATCATCATCATCATCATCATCATCATCATCATCATCATCATCATCATCATCATCATCATCATCATCATCATCATCATCATCATCATCATCATCATCATCATCATCATCATCATCATCATCATCATCATCATCATCATCATCATCATCATCATCATCATCATCATCATCATCATCATCATCATCATCATCATCATCATCATCATCATCATCATCATCATCATCATCATCATCATCATCATCATCATCATCATCATCATCATCATCATCATCATCATCATCATCATCATCATCATCATCATCATCATCATCATCATCATCATCATCATCATCATCATCATCATCATCATCATCATCATCATCATCATCATCATCATCATCATCATCATCATCATCATCATCATCATCATCATCATCATCATCATCATCATCATCATCATCATCATCATCATCATCATCATCATCATCATCATCATCATCATCATCATCATCATCATCATCATCATCATCATCATCATCATCATCATCATCATCATCATCATCATCATCATCATCATCATCATCATCATCATCATCATCATCATCATCATCATCATCATCATCATCATCATCATCATCATCATCATCATCATCATCATCATCATCATCATCATCATCATCATCATCATCATCATCATCATCATCATCATCATCATCATCATCATCATCATCATCATCATCATCATCATCATCATCATCATCATCATCATCATCATCATCATCATCATCATCATCATCATCATCATCATCATCATCATCATCATCATCATCATCATCATCATCATCATCATCATCATCATCATCATCATCATCATCATCATCATCATCATCATCATCATCATCATCATCATCATCATCATCATCATCATCATCATCATCATCATCATCATCATCATCATCATCATCATCATCATCATCATCATCATCATCATCATCATCATCATCATCATCATCATCATCATCATCATCATCATCATCATCATCATCATCATCATCATCATCATCATCATCATCATCATCATCATCATCATCATCATCATCATCATCATCATCATCATCATCATCATCATCATCATCATCATCATCATCATCATCATCATCATCATCATCATCATCATCATCATCATCATCATCATCATCATCATCATCATCATCATCATCATCATCATCATCATCATCATCATCATCATCATCATCATCATCATCATCATCATCATCATCATCATCATCATCATCATCATCATCATCATCATCATCATCATCATCATCATCATCATCATCATCATCATCATCATCATCATCATCATCATCATCATCATCATCATCATCATCATCATCATCATCATCATCATCATCATCATCATCATCATCATCATCATCATCATCATCATCATCATCATCATCATCATCATCATCATCATCATCATCATCATCATCATCATCATCATCATCATCATCATCATCATCATCATCATCATCATCATCATCATCATCATCATCATCATCATCATCATCATCATCATCATCATCATCATCATCATCATCATCATCAAAACAACAACAATCTATATGTGAGCAAATTAAAAGATGTTTCACTTGTTTAAAATCCTACGGAGGGAGTCGAGGACACATTTGTGGAGAGTTCTTTTGTAAGAACTGTAAAAAATATGTACCCAAAGACCATATGTGTTTAATTCTCCCTGATACGAGAACGCCTAATTTGGAAAATTACCTTTATATATTTTATGATCTTGAAAGTCGGCAAGAAAAGGTAATTGGCGAGTAAATCTGGAATGATGATGCAGCAATATCAAAAGCCTTAATTAAAAAACATGAACCAAATTTGTGCGTATTTCAAAAAAAATGTAGTCACTGCATAGAACTTCCTGACTTGCATTTCTGTCAATATTGTGGATTGTCAATGAACGGTTTAAAAGGAGAAGAAATTGTGCCTAAATTTATTGAACATATACTTGAAATTCGGAAAAAATTTAAAAAGGTGATTGTAGTTGCTCACAACGGTCAATCATACGACCATCAGTTCGTTTTAAATTATATTTTAGAAAAAACGCACCTATCCCCCGAATTAATAATGCGTGGTACAAAAATAATATTAATGGAAATAGGAAACATAAAATTTATTGACTCCATAAACTA
>OX608076.1:5883263-5884306 GCA_951509635.1 Eupeodes luniger | reverse complement strand
CATCATCATCATCATCATCATCATCATCATCATCATCATCATCATCATCATCATCATCATCATCATCATCATCATCATCATCATCATCATCATCATCATCATCATCATCATCATCATCATCATCATCATCATCATCATCATCATCATCATCATCATCATCATCATCATCATCATCATCATCATCATCATCATCATCATCATCATCATCATCATCATCATCATCATCATCATCATCATCATCATCATCATCATCATCATCATCATCATCATCATCATCATCATCATCATCATCATCATCATCATCATCATCATCATCATCATCATCATCATCATCATCATCATCATCATCATCATCATCATCATCATCATCATCATCATCATCATCATCATCATCATCATCATCATCATCATCATCATCATCATCATCATCATCATCATCATCATCATCATCATCATCATCATCATCATCATCATCATCATCATCATCATCATCATCATCATCATCATCATCATCATCATCATCATCATCATCATCATCATCATCATCATCATCATCATCATCATCATCATCATCATCATCATCATCATCATCATCATCATCATCATCATCATCATCATCATCATCATCATCATCATCATCATCATCATCATCATCATCATCATCATCATCATCATCATCATCATCATCATCATCATCATCATCATCATCATCATCATCATCATCATCATCATCATCATCATCATCATCATCATCATCATCATCATCATCATCATCATCATCATCATCATCATCATCATCATCATCATCATCATCATCATCATCATCATCATCATCATCATCATCATCATCATCATCATCATCATCATCATCATCATCATCATCATCATCATCATCATCATCATCATCATCATCATCATCATCATCATCATCATCATCATCATCATCATCATCATCATCATCATCATCATCATCATCATCATCATCATCATCATCATCATCATCATCATCATCATCATCATCATCATCATCATCATCATCATCA